>WAAB01024865.1:386503-403206 GCA_013389865.1 Piaya cayana
GAAGCACACTGGTTTCTAAGACAGACACTCTCTCAAAGTTACATTTCAGAGGAGTATTAATTTTTGCTGTGTGAATGTAACACTGGATATGCAGGTAATATATAAAATATAAGAAATCTTGTAGGGTAAAGCAAAGTCTTGGGCCAGTGTGGGCATGGAGGCCTTTTCAGATTGTGCTGTGGCTAGATGTCTGAGCCTAGATACACCTGTACCTACTTGCCTTAACAAATGATCTGTCTTGTGGTTGGTGTCTACTACAGGCTGCCTGATCAAGGAGACCCTAATGACCAGGTCTTTAGTTCAGCTGCAGAGAGCATAGTGCTCACAGGTTCTCATCCAACTGCGAGACTTCAACCACCCCAATATCTGCTGGAAAAATAGCATAGCAAGCTGTAGACTATCCAGGATTCTACTGGAAAGCATTTAGGAAAAAATCTTAAGCTGGGTAGTAGGCAGTTCTACCAGGACGGATGCAATACTGGACCTGATGGACTCCTTTGCTGGTGAGCTAATGGGTGATGTAAACACTGGAGGCAGCCTGGGCTGCAGTGATCATGCATTGGTGGAGTTCACAGTCCTGAGAGATATGGGTCAGGCAAAGAGTACAGTCAGGACTCTGAATTTTAGGAAAGCAAAATTCCAGCTGTTCAAGGATTTTGTCAATAGGACCCCCTGGGAAACTGCCCTCAGGGACAAGGGAGCAGAACAGAGCAGGTAGATCTTTAAGGATGCTCTCCATAGAGTGCAAAAGCTTTTGATTCCCAAGTGTAAGAAATCAGAAAAGCAAGGCACAAGGCTGGTGTGGCTGAGTCAAGACCTGCTGGTCGAATTAAAGAGCAAGAAGGAAATGCACAGGCAGTGGAAGGAGGGTCAGGTATCCTGGGAAGAGCATAGGGACACTGCTTGGTTATGCAGGGATGGGGTCATGAAGGGCAAGGCGCGGCTGAAGCCAAACTTGGCAAAGGATGAAAAGAATAATAAGGGCTTCTACAGATGTGTCAACCAGAAAAGGAAGGTCAAAGAAAGAATACCCCACCTGATGAGCAAGACTGGCAAACCTGTAACAACAGATGAGGAGAAGACTGTGGTACTCTCCAAATTTTGCCTCAGTCTTCGCTCTCAGTTTCTTTTCCCACACATCTCAAGTAGATGGACTGCAAGAAGGAGTGAAATCCCTCCCACTGTAAAAGACGATCAAGGTTGTGACTATTTGAGGAATTTGACTATATTGCAAGTCTATGGGGCCTGATGAGATGCATCCCAGAGTCCTGACAGAACAGGCTGGTGTGATTGCCAAGCCACTCTCCACAATAAAGTCATGGCAATCATGCAAAACTCCTGGTGGCTGGAAAAAGGGAAACAACACACCCGTTTTCAAAAAAGGTAGAAAAGATAACCCTGGGAACTACCAACCTGTCAACCTCAACTCTGTCAGGAGGTGGAGACCATGGAACAGATCCTTTTAGAAACTATGCTAAGGCACATGNGGCCTATCAAGCATTCTTGACTATTTTCAGGGGGTAGGTACAAAAAGAGCTTTCTGTCCAGCTCAGAAAGTTTCTATAGTTTTCTCCTACCCCACCTATTCGTCCCCGTCTCTGTGCTGCTCTTGGCTGTCTCCCTGGTGCCAACTGGCAACAAAAGTGATGACACAATTTTCTGGGAGCTGATCCTGTAGAGGAAATCTTAGCAATGACCCTGACTAAAAAGTGAAATCTTCCATGCTCTGTGCTCTCATGAATGTGTGCAGGCCAAACTGATCTCTGTAAACAGAGAGCCTGGATGAGATTCAGTTCCAGTAGAGGTTCATGTTCTTACTGATAGCATCAAGATGGATAAGGGAGCAGTATGTCCAATAGCACATTTAAAGATACTAAATTTTGTTCTGCATATCCACAAAGAATACTTTTCATTTGCCCTCATCCTGGCATTAAACTAAGTAATGTGACTAGGAAGCACACTGGTTTCTAAGACAGACACTCTCTCAAAGTTACATTTCAGAGGAGTATTAATTTTTGCTGTGTGAATGTAACACTGGATATGCAGGTAATATATAAAATATAAGAAATCTTGTAGGGTAAAGCAAAGTCTTGGGCCAGTGTGGGCATGGAGGCCTTTTCAGATTGTGCTGTGGCTAGATGTCTGAGCCTAGATACACCTGTACCTACTTGCCTTAACAAATGATCTGTCTTGTGGTTGGTGTCTACTACAGGCTGCCTGATCAAGGAGACCCTAATGACCAGGTCTTTAGTTCAGCTGCAGAGAGCATAGTGCTCACAGGTTCTCATCCAACTGCGAGACTTCAACCACCCCAATATCTGCTGGAAAAATAGCATAGCAAGCTGTAGACTATCCAGGATTCTACTGGAAAGCATTTAGGAAAAAATCTTAAGCTGGGTAGTAGGCAGTTCTACCAGGACGGATGCAATACTGGACCTGATGGACTCCTTTGCTGGTGAGCTAATGGGTGATGTAAACACTGGAGGCAGCCTGGGCTGCAGTGATCATGCATTGGTGGAGTTCACAGTCCTGAGAGATATGGGTCAGGCAAAGAGTACAGTCAGGACTCTGAATTTTAGGAAAGCAAAATTCCAGCTGTTCAAGGATTTTGTCAATAGGACCCCCTGGGAAACTGCCCTCAGGGACAAGGGAGCAGAACAGAGCAGGTAGATCTTTAAGGATGCTCTCCATAGAGTGCAAAAGCTTTTGATTCCCAAGTGTAAGAAATCAGAAAAGCAAGGCACAAGGCTGGTGTGGCTGAGTCAAGACCTGCTGGTCGAATTAAAGAGCAAGAAGGAAATGCACAGGCAGTGGAAGGAGGGTCAGGTATCCTGGGAAGAGCATAGGGACACTGCTTGGTTATGCAGGGATGGGGTCATGAAGGGCAAGGCGCGGCTGAAGCCAAACTTGGCAAAGGATGAAAAGAATAATAAGGGCTTCTACAGATGTGTCAACCAGAAAAGGAAGGTCAAAGAAAGAATACCCCACCTGATGAGCAAGACTGGCAAACCTGTAACAACAGATGAGGAGAAGACTGTGGTACTCTCCAAATTTTGCCTCAGTCTTCGCTCTCAGTTTCTTTTCCCACACATCTCAAGTAGATGGACTGCAAGAAGGAGTGAAATCCCTCCCACTGTAAAAGACGATCAAGGTTGTGACTATTTGAGGAATTTGACTATATTGCAAGTCTATGGGGCCTGATGAGATGCATCCCAGAGTCCTGACAGAACAGGCTGGTGTGATTGCCAAGCCACTCTCCACAATAAAGTCATGGCAATCATGCAAAACTCCTGGTGGCTGGAAAAAGGGAAACAACACACCCGTTTTCAAAAAAGGTAGAAAAGATAACCCTGGGAACTACCAACCTGTCAACCTCAACTCTGTCAGGAGGTGGAGACCATGGAACAGATCCTTTTAGAAACTATGCTAAGGCACATGGAGAATGGGGTGGGAGTGTGATTTGAGACAGCCAGCATGGCTTCACTAAAGGCAAGTCCTGTCTGACCAACTTAATGGTGTGACCAGCAGATCCAGGGAGGTTATTCTTCCTCTATACTCGGCACTGGTGAGACCGCACCTCATATACTGTGTTCAGTTCTGGGCCCTTTGCCACAAGAAGGATGTTGAGGCTCTGGATCGAGTCCTGAGAAGAGCAATGAAGCTGGTGAAGGGGCTGGAGAATAGTCTTACAAGGAACAGCTGAGGGAACTCGGTTGTTTAGCCTGGAGAAGAGAAGGCTGAGGGGAGACCTTATTGCTCTCTATAACTACCTGAAAGGATGTTATAGAGAGAAGGGAGCTGGCCTCTTCTCCCAAGTGACTGGTGGACAAGACAAAGGTCAATGGCCTCAAGCTCCACCAGGGAAGGTTCAGGCTGGACATCAGAAAAGAAATTTTTACGGAAAAGGGTCACTGGGCACTGAAATAGGCTGCTCAGGGAGGTGGTTGAGTCATCATCCCTGGAGGTATTTAAAAGACATGTGGATGAGGTGCTGAGGGACATGGTTCAGTGATTGATAAGAATGGTTGGACTTGGTCCTGGGGCATTTTTCCATCCTAGTGATTCTGTGATTCTGTGATGGTGTAACAGGTTGTAACTTGTTGTCTAGAGAGGAGGTAGATTCCTGGGAGCATTCAAGTTCAGGTTTTATGGAGCTCTAGGAACCTAATCTAGTTGATGTCTCTGCTTATTGCAGGGGGATTGGACTAGATAACCATTAAGGGTCCCTCACAACCCAAACCATTCTATGATTCTAAAAGCAAGCCAGCGATAGTGAGGATGTAGTGGGTTGGGTACCTCTGTGAATTGGTCTCTTAACAAGGAGGCAGTTTTGTGTTGAATCCCATCCTATGGATGTTTCACTGCTGTTTATCTCTAAACATGGCATCTACATATGCAAGCTACAGTCCTGTCTTAAATTTCATNCCCTAATGACCAGGTCTTTAGTTCAGCTGCAGAGAGCATAGTGCTCACAGGTTCTCATCCAACTGCGAGACTTCAACCACCCCAATATCTGCTGGAAAAATAGCATAGCAAGCTGTAGACTATCCAGGATTCTACTGGAAAGCATTTAGGAAAAAATCTTAAGCTGGGTAGTAGGCAGTTCTACCAGGACGGATGCAATACTGGACCTGATGGACTCCTTTGCTGGTGAGCTAATGGGTGATGTAAACACTGGAGGCAGCCTGGGCTGCAGTGATCATGCATTGGTGGAGTTCACAGTCCTGAGAGATATGGGTCAGGCAAAGAGTACAGTCAGGACTCTGAATTTTAGGAAAGCAAAATTCCAGCTGTTCAAGGATTTTGTCAATAGGACCCCCTGGGAAACTGCCCTCAGGGACAAGGGAGCAGAACAGAGCAGGTAGATCTTTAAGGATGCTCTCCATAGAGTGCAAAAGCTTTTGATTCCCAAGTGTAAGAAATCAGAAAAGCAAGGCACAAGGCTGGTGTGGCTGAGTCAAGACCTGCTGGTCGAATTAAAGAGCAAGAAGGAAATGCACAGGCAGTGGAAGGAGGGTCAGGTATCCTGGGAAGAGCATAGGGACACTGCTTGGTTATGCAGGGATGGGGTCATGAAGGGCAAGGCGCGGCTGAAGCCAAACTTGGCAAAGGATGAAAAGAATAATAAGGGCTTCTACAGATGTGTCAACCAGAAAAGGAAGGTCAAAGAAAGAATACCCCACCTGATGAGCAAGACTGGCAAACCTGTAACAACAGATGAGGAGAAGACTGTGGTACTCTCCAAATTTTGCCTCAGTCTTCGCTCTCAGTTTCTTTTCCCACACATCTCAAGTAGATGGACTGCAAGAAGGAGTGAAATCCCTCCCACTGTAAAAGACGATCAAGGTTGTGACTATTTGAGGAATTTGACTATATTGCAAGTCTATGGGGCCTGATGAGATGCATCCCAGAGTCCTGACAGAACAGGCTGGTGTGATTGCCAAGCCACTCTCCACAATAAAGTCATGGCAATCATGCAAAACTCCTGGTGGCTGGAAAAAGGGAAACAACACACCCGTTTTCAAAAAAGGTAGAAAAGATAACCCTGGGAACTACCAACCTGTCAACCTCAACTCTGTCAGGAGGTGGAGACCATGGAACAGATCCTTTTAGAAACTATGCTAAGGCACATGGAGAATGGGGTGGGAGTGTGATTTGAGACAGCCAGCATGGCTTCACTAAAGGCAAGTCCTGTCTGACCAACTTAATGGTGTGACCAGCAGATCCAGGGAGGTTATTCTTCCTCTATACTCGGCACTGGTGAGACCGCACCTCATATACTGTGTTCAGTTCTGGGCCCTTTGCCACAAGAAGGATGTTGAGGCTCTGGATCGAGTCCTGAGAAGAGCAATGAAGCTGGTGAAGGGGCTGGAGAATAGTCTTACAAGGAACAGCTGAGGGAACTCGGTTGTTTAGCCTGGAGAAGAGAAGGCTGAGGGGAGACCTTATTGCTCTCTATAACTACCTGAAAGGATGTTATAGAGAGAAGGGAGCTGGCCTCTTCTCCCAAGTGACTGGTGGACAAGACAAAGGTCAATGGCCTCAAGCTCCACCAGGGAAGGTTCAGGCTGGACATCAGAAAAGAAATTTTTACGGAAAAGGGTCACTGGGCACTGAAATAGGCTGCTCAGGGAGGTGGTTGAGTCATCATCCCTGGAGGTATTTAAAAGACATGTGGATGAGGTGCTGAGGGACATGGTTCAGTGATTGATAAGAATGGTTGGACTTGGTCCTGGGGCATTTTTCCATCCTAGTGATTCTGTGATTCTGTGATGGTGTAACAGGTTGTAACTTGTTGTCTAGAGAGGAGGTAGATTCCTGGGAGCATTCAAGTTCAGGTTTTATGGAGCTCTAGGAACCTAATCTAGTTGATGTCTCTGCTTATTGCAGGGGGATTGGACTAGATAACCATTAAGGGTCCCTCACAACCCAAACCATTCTATGATTCTAAAAGCAAGCCAGCGATAGTGAGGATGTAGTGGGTTGGGTACCTCTGTGAATTGGTCTCTTAACAAGGAGGCAGTTTTGTGTTGAATCCCATCCTATGGATGTTTCACTGCTGTTTATCTCTAAACATGGCATCTACATATGCAAGCTACAGTCCTGTCTTAAATTTCATTGTGTATGCAGCCTCAGACCCCATCCCTTCGTTTACGGGGGAACAACCTGGAATGNAGCCAGCGATAGTGAGGATGTAGTGGGTTGGGTACCTCTGTGAATTGGTCTCTTAACAAGGAGGCAGTTTTGTGTTGAATCCCATCCTATGGATGTTTCACTGCTGTTTATCTCTAAACATGGCATCTACATATGCAAGCTACAGTCCTGTCTTAAATTTCATTGTGTATGCAGCCTCAGACCCCATCCCTTCGTTTACGGGGGAACAACCTGGAATGAACACAAATACACTATGACCTGTGCTAGAGTCCTCTTTACTCTGCAGTGTATTCACACCAAGGAAGAATTTATATATCTTTTAACTTTTAAGGAATTCTTTCTACAAATTGTAAAAAGTAATGTTTTGTAAAGATAGCAAAAATAATGTAAAAGGTGGCCTAAAAAAGGTTGATGTGACCCAGGGTAAATATGGTGATGGTTATGCATGAAATATAAGCATCCAATATAAAGGATCCAAATATATAAAATGCATATTTTTCTTTAAAGAGAGATGAAGAAAATATTTACTACATTATTAAATCAAAAGAAATATGTAATTAAAAAGCAATCACTAGCTTCAGAGCTGCAATAAGCCTCTTTATTAGGTATTAATAATTTTACTAGGTTCTGGATTGCCAGAGGGTTGGGACCATATGGGTTGATAATAAACCATCTTGATACATCATGTTCTTTCAGTCTTGCCAATGTGACATTTGCTCTGCAGGCACTAGGAACGTTATACCTCTGAACTAAAGCAAGTAAAAAGACTCCTATACTGGTCTTGAAACCCTCTTAATGGCCTACATAAATTAATTTTAAGGTTGCTGACTTAAGAAGAAAAGATGCATTTTTGGTGTGTATTCATATGAGAAAAATGTAGCGCACAGTAACATTGACTCCTGGTCAAAAACTGGAGTGGTATGCCTAAAACCTTCTAGGTGGTTCTGGGGGCCTGTTTTCTTTATTGGTCAGTATAGCCACTCCTGCTGGGACGATACTTACTAGGTGACATCAATGCAAAATGCTATATGAAAAGAGCTGAGATTCTATATTCAGCTCTAATACTGAACAAAAATCAAGCCACAGCCCAAAACCTAGACCCAAACATATTTTGTGTAGTTCATCATTGCCAATGACTCCTAGGAATAAAAATGACCATTAAGAATTGATCCCACAAACCTTGACTTCCTCCAGCCATGAAAACAGATCTTTGCATGTGAGTATTGCCCATTCTGTTAAAAACAGCTCGTTGCTTTCAGTGGGATTATGGCCCATGTATCCAAATCTGTTAGCAAGATGACATCAATGAATTTGAAATGTTGTTCTTATGTCAATGCTTCTCTAATTAGCAATGTTTGAAGTAGCTCTGCTAAACTAAGAATATATCCTAACCTCAAGCCAAAACTCAATCCAACCCCTCTTTTGAAAAAACGTTACCATTATTTTCTTTGTCAATATTATCTTCCCAAGCACAATCCACAACTCCAAAGAAAGAAGAGAAATTGTCTATAAACACCTTCTACTTTAACATAAAATAATCATGTATTGATGAGGTCCTCAAAACATTTCTGTAAGCATTTCACTTATGACTCAATAGTTTCAAGAACTATATCAGATTCTACAACTGACTTACCAATATTTCAATTAAATAAAAAGAACTAAAGAGCAAAAGAGTTCAAGAACAACTCCTGTACCTTTTATCTGTGGGATGACAGTAACAGAAACAGCAACGGTGACATAAAAGAATCAAAAGCCTGTAGTTCAGACTTTCCATTACAGCAGCAGTTGTGGAGGTGGGGCACTCTAGAAACATCCTCTCTCAAGCTTTTTCATACATACATGTTTACTTTCAAGCTGACGTATTTCAGTATTTATTAATACATCTTTCCAGGAGTATACTGATAACATGTTTAAGGATAGAAATTAAAACTCAGAAAACTCAAAAAGGCGGAGAATGTAGACTATACATAGTAGCTGAGTTTTTATGGTAGTAGATCAAACAGAAACCTACACATATGTGCAAAAATTACAAAGCTAAGGAAATCTGCGTGACAGAAGTTTAAGAAAGTGACAATCCACCTGCCGTGCCGTCACAGAAAGCTCCCTTTTGATAGCAAGTAGCTAAGGATAGTATGAATTATGGACAGGTTGATGTATATTGTTTCTTCCCTTTACTGTGGTATGCTAACAACTTTCTGGTGGTTCAACTTCAATAGAAACAGTATGTGTTTTAGAACCATTTTGTCATATAGACTTCATTTGCTTTCTTGTATATTTTAAGAACTGCATGTTTATTCTCTTGGCATCTATTGTTTTAACAGGGACTGTCTTGGTTTTTTTTTTTTCTTTATAAATTTGACATGGATGTGTCAGTCTTGATTAGAGATAAAAATAAAGCAATTAAGTGTGTTCAAGAAAAAGTGGCCCACCATTCATTATGTGAGATTTTCACAATGGGAAGGCTTTTCTTTTAAAACATGGATTGCCACTTGTCTTGATTAGGCTAGATTCCATATCGTTGAACAAAGGGCATACAAATGAAGGTCCTGGTAAGCCCACCTTATTATTAGGGTTTTGATTGTATTCTAAGTGAATCTTCAAATCAGGTATGTATGGCAATGAACATGTCAAGCAGTTAGTCTCTTAAGCAGATTAAAAAGCAATATTGAAATGCCTATGGAGACATGCTCTGCAAGTATCCAAACAACACGTCTAATTATATGAAAATCATTGTGGTAAACCATACACAATTTTTCAAACCACTGTATTAGATCTTTCCATAAAAAGAAATATAAAGGAAAATATATTTTGTGATGTTCTTTCAGAATATTATGTTATGCTGCATAAGTACTCATTTGATGGCTAGATTGTAACTTAACATCTCTCCTCATCTTTGTCTGGTTCTAGCCATTATTCATTTTAATCCTTAAGGCTCACAATGTATTACTGATATTAAACAATATTAAATAGCTAGGCCAGAGGCAGGGTTATTTTCCAAAATCATTAGAAAATTACAGTTTATTTTACTCTCTGAATACTGAAGTTCATTGTAACCCTTTCTTTTTGTCCAGAACTCTTAAAGAACTGCTATAGTTTTTCACTGTAACCCAGTTTTGAAAAATGCATCTCTTAAAATATATCTCTTAGGGAACAGGCACATGAGTTACTACTTCTACTGTCGCCTGCAATCCTGGTTGTCAGGCCCCTACATCTTCCAAGGAGGGCCTTCAGATTTGCCTCCAAAGGCAAACTCAGAGAGTCTGCATAAAACATCTCACATGAGCACTCTTCATCTGATTTGTTTTAGCTACTTACATCAGGATGAGAGGAGGTGCACTGTAAGCCTGCCTCTCCCTCTACTGATAAGGAAGCTTGGACAAGTAGGTCACATGTAGAAGTCTATACTGCAGTACAGACATCTGCATGTGGTCACACAAAGCCCTCTCTGAATAAGAGATTCATGGACATTATGGTAAGACACATATACATTCTTGAGACTGGAGCCCCACAGAATTAGTTCACTTTGTCTGGGATCCAAAAAAAGATATTGCTGGGGTTTTGCGTTTTCTGCTATGTAACCAGGGAATGAAGAGAGAAACTGAAGAGATTGTGATATTTTATTACAATAATGCTCGCTTTCTGGCATTACCATAACAGTATTGGCACAGCTTAGTTTCTTACTGGGGCAACTACATGACAAATATAATCTGCTTATAATTACACTAAACTGTAAATTTTATTGGAACTTTCATATTTCCTGATACTAACTGTGTGCAACTAATTTGACTCATGACATTGTGCAGCTGTGGAGACAGTTATTCAAGTGATACCTGCCTTCTTCACATTCTAATAAGTGTACTTATGACTAAAATCATGTAGCAGTAAAATATACTGGTAGATTCAGTCATACCACGAACTATTACTTAGTGACAAATAAACTGTAGAATTTGACACAATAATTCCTGCTGTGGAGGGAATTAATCCTTTGTTGTTTACCAGAAATTACTTTTTTTTCCTATTTTTTATTTGGCTGATCATACCACATGTTAGAAAGAAGCAAGAGAATAAGTTACATAGTTCTTTTCCTATGTGTTGACAAGTGAGAAGTTTCAGAGGTTTTCCCCAGTCATGATTCACATTCAAGCATCCACAGAAATTCTTTCCTGAGGATCAGAGACACATCCTTCATAAACAGGAACAAATAAACAAACAAACAGAGTCACATGTAATCAGAAACAAAGGTTGTGATCCTCAATTAAAGCTCATTAAAGTTTATAAAACCTAATTCTGTATCCTTACCCTGCTTTCTATGGGGTTTTTTCTTCCAAGTCCTCACATGAATTTTATAATTTCAGAAAACTGTTATTAAATGGAGTGAAATATTCATTCATTGTTTAGATAGGATATGTAAATCCCTTTCTTGTGGGTAATGATTGAAGCCATTGCAGACTGATCACCTGCCTGCAGATAGGTAGTAGTGAATGAGTTCTTGCTTTGCCTGAAACGTGTAGCTCTTTCTTTACCTGTTAAACTGTCTGTACCTCAGCCCACGAGTTTTCTCACTTTTGCTCTTCTTATTCTCTACCCCATCCCACTAGGGTTGTGGTGGGGCAAGTGGCTGTGTGGTGCTTAGCTGCCTACGAGAGTTAAACCACAACAGACAGGCATGGTCATGGATAAATAAAATGTGAGGATATTGCAAGAAATTGCTAGCCTAGGAAGGTTCAGATGAAGAGACACAAGAAAATAGTTGCCAGAAGCATGCCCTCAGAAATATCGTTAAATGGATTCCAGTGTTATTTTAGTGGGACACTCTTCTTCAGTGTGGGCTGACCAAAACCAATCAACTCATGCTACATGAGACCAAAGACTTGCTTAAAAGCATACACTGCTGCTGGAAGAGGGAATACCCTTAAAATAGTTTTTTCTTTTACCTTTTTCTTTTGTAATGTGTAATGGGCAAGAGACAATTACGGCAAGTAGTAATCAAATTAACTGAGCTCAACAAAGATTTCAGTAAACATTAGCTGAGCAGGGGACAGCAATTCTGCTACTTGAGTAGTCTAAGGTTTAAGAATTTGGTTTTGCATCATGTTGAAATGAAACCAGAAATGTTCTATCAGGTGTGTGTACTTGTGGGATGAATGTGTCATTTCAACAGCAGGATGGTGAAAGGGCAAGGCAGGCACGTGGAAGTCCTGGGTACAGCTTCCTGCTCCACCTGATCCAGGACAGGGATTTTCTGTTCTACATCAGGGATTTGAATGTACTTCTCCTGTGTAGTCACTCAGCACAATGGTCAACCAGCTCTGGAGTCTTTTCTTTGCATTTTCTTTCTCTTACTGTGAAACTGGGTAGTGCAATGCAAATGTTTTGAGAAGATGCGAAGAAGCTTTTTTGGGTTCCTCTGCCTTTACAGTCTGCAAGATAAATGATCTTTTCATGGTTATTGCAAACTGGGTAGTGCTGAGAATGAGAAAGGCATCTTACCATCCTAAGAGGTAACAGGTGCAGAGCGTGTTTTCTGTAGAGGGCACATTTGGACAAAATTGTAGCCATGATGCAGAAGTTCCTGCAAAACCAAGTCACAGCTGCTGATAAACTGGAGAGGGAACAAGAGAAGTTTACCAAGAGAATTAGGAGCACATAGTGTGCAAGGAGAAACTGAGGTAATTGGACTGGCTTAACCTGGGGAAGAGAAGGCTATGGAGCAACCTGGTAGTAGCCTACACTTGCCTAGAGGGGAGTTAGAGTGGAACCAAACTCATCTTAGGAGTCCAAGACATAAACAAGCAACAATGGGTCCAAGTTGCAGGTTAGGAAATTCAGGTTGGGCATTAGAAAAAGTGTTTTAAGTTGTTTGACTTATTTTTTTCATTAGGGAGGTGGTGCAGCACTTGAGCATGTCACCAGAGAAGCTGCATCCTTCTGCAGTGTGTTCAAAGCTCAAAGAGACAAAATCAGGGATGACTTGATCCTGAGTGGAAGGTAGCCTTGCACTCAGGAAAAGCTTCCAGTGGGAAGCTGGACAAGTCTGTCTTTAGAAGTCCCTTCTAATGAATAGTTTCGTGGTTCCATTAATATGGCAGTAGAAATGTCCATTGTACTAAAGACTAGAGAAAACTCTGTTGTAGGGAGAATGAAAGAAGCAACTGGACAACATATAAGCATGGTTAAACTGCCATGAAACACCATCCTGAAACTGCTGAGTACCCAAATAAAGGAAGTGAGGCCTCTCAGTAGAGAAAAGCCAGTTTATTTCTGGTCTTATGATGATGTATACTATGTATATTGGGACCACCCAGTGTCACAGTTGTAGTTAAAAACCTCCAGGTAATCCTCTACAGGGGCATAGCTTGGAGGACAGGAATATGCCCTGTGCTTTTCTCTCTGAGACCTCCCATGACCAAAGTGGTTCATCCAGCAACTTGAATGATCTGTGATATTTACAGTATAGAATGTTGTGAGACTCACAAGGTGTCAGCTGAGGTGGATAAGCAACATAAACAGTTAAGCAGGAGAAAATAGGGCTGCTAACACCACTTATTAGATTAAAGGAATAGAAGATGTGTGATGAGAAACAATAAGTTGTTTTGTGTAGTCTGATGTGCAGCCAAGCCTGGACAACATCTCTGTTACTTCACAGTACTGTTTAGTCTCTCCTGAGTCTGAGTGCTGCTGGCATCCATTCTTCATAGTGGGATGACATCAATGTAGTACGTTGTTTCCTTGCACCCAAGTGTCACACAATTTGTGCTTAAATTCCTGGGATTTAAGTTCAAAAAGTAGTCCATACAACGAAGCAAGCTGGGATCGACTGGGCACATAGCTATCTTATGTGAGGACGCTGGTCTGTAAGAGACTGGGACTCTAAAAGAAACATATAAGATTACAAAATATCCTTCCGGTGCACACTGTGCTGGGTCTTAGCCCAGCAGCCAGAGAGTCATGCCAGCAGAGCTATAATGGATGATGCCACTGAACTCTTGAGAACTGCCAACCTGATAAGGGACCTCCCCATTCTCTGATATCTCACAGAAAGACATTTCCAACCACCAGATGACACATAATTAATTGTTTGGATTTTCTGTCACAGGGTTAAGATTGAACCATCCTATCTTCAAGCCTAGGTGTCTAGATAGTAAGAAGAACTTTCAACAGCCTGTGAAGTCACTTCAGGGCTGCCACTTCAGAGCATCCAAGATTATTCCAAAGTGTGATTTCTCCAACAAGTTCGAGAACATAGAGCATTCAGGCAGCATGGGTGATGCTGAATTTTTCTCTTACTTGAATGGCATTTCCTTCTGCTTATGAAACTACATATGTGTTGATAGTTAACATCCTATACAATTGCACCTACATCTGAATATTCATTTATTTTATCAGCATTGACAATTATTTATTAATCACTTGTTTGCTGTCACTGAGATGGTTGCTGTGTCATGGGCTGGTCTATAGGGGGTTAGGTGAATTACCATCTGAGGATTTTATCTGTGTTTCTGTATGTTGAGGGCACACATCATGAGAAATAAAGCCACAAGATTATCTTTCCTTCATGTTATTGTAGTTTGAAATGGGTTGTGACTGTGGCAAGTGTCTGTGACTTTCTGTAAGTATTAACCACATCTGATAAAGATGACAATCACTATGGTGTTAGAAAGTTAACAGTAAAGCAGGATAATCAGCATGAGTCATGCTGTCAGGGGAAACAGTTCTACTCATTTATTTTGTTTTGTTATTTGATGCATCGGATGCATCGGCTTCTCAAAATAGTATACAAGATAGTGTACGACTTGAAAGATGGCAAAGTGCATTCTGCATGCTGTTGAGTGCTCTTCAGTTCCCAGGGATGGCAGTCATTATAGAGGAAGCACAGCACTTTTCCAAATTTGACTACAAATCCATGGTGGTTAGTTACAGAGGAGTTCTTCCTCTTTAATACAACAGCAGGAAATACAGCACAGAGACTGCCTTTTCCTTCTCCTGGCTGTTGGTAGGACTAACCTCCTTAGGAGCTTCTTGTCTGTCTTGTTTTTTGCTGACCCTTTAAATCAGATAAGCAACTTCACACCTGGGTGGCCACTTCACAAACAGCAGCCAATCGTGCCATGTTTTTCTGTTGAAAGTCAACCAATCTCAGTTTTCTTTTACTTCTGTCCAGGGATAAGGCCTGCATACTTGCTACCTTCTTATACATATGGAGGGGAAAATTAATAGCACATGTTTTTCTCAAGGCAGGGAAGTAAGCAAGCAAGCAAGTAAAGGAGTAAAACCTAATAATCTTGCTTATTTTGCAACTAGATTACATCCTATATTTTAAGGTCAGGATCCCATGGTCTTCGGAGAACCTACAATGATGTATGTCACTGATATATGACATTTTGGTCCACTATAATTATTACTGCCTCTTCTAATTTCATTGAACTTTCCATGATTTATTTATTTTTTTCCTGCCTTTACTTTGCAGCAATTTCTAGAGCTTGCTAAACCTACATGTCTGCGCAAAGCTATAATGGATTTGATGGGAGGTGATTGATGCCTCACCCTAGAGTTTGTAGCTATTAGCACCATTTCTTTTGGAGCGTATTATAGAGGAGCAAAACAGGCTGAGCCAGAATCAGGATAGTGTTTGCAGCATACCTTGTCATGTTTCTGTTCCTTGAAAATTTATAACACAGGAAAATTAGTTTCAAATAAGGCTTCTGAATTCTGATAATAGTTGCCTTTTATTTTTATCTTTTCCAGAAGTGTGATGGAATCTCATAAAACTAGTCTGGAATATTTATTAATGGCTTTAAACTGGAGAGGGGATGATTTAGATTAGACATTAGGAAGAAATTCTTCATAATGCAGGTGGTGAGACACTGAAACAGGGTGCCTGGGGAAGCTGAGGGTGCCCTGTCCCTAGAAGTGTTCAAGGACAGGTTGGGTGGGACCTTGAGCAACCTGGTCTAATAGGAAGTGTCCCTGCTTGTGGCAGTGATGTTGGAACTAGGTGATCTTTAAGGTCCCTTCCAACCCAGACCATCCTATGATTCTATGATTCCATGATTCCATCAATTGAAATAGTATCTTTTCAGAAAGTGCTGACCACATTCTAACCTCCCAGTGCAAGTGGTAGTCTTGCACAGGGCAGCTTGCATATACCATATTGACTTCATTTTCTCTCTGAACTGAGGTTTATTCCAAACTGAGTCAGTAGAGTGTGTGTAAATTCTACTTCCTTTGAACTCAGTGAACTGCAGAGATTAGTCAAAGACAAAGTTAGTTATAATCTGTCTGAAGGAGTGGCAGCCAGGTTAGATGACTTTTCCCACTGAAAATTCCCACAGGTCCACACTGGGATTCGTATAGTGCTGATGGCACATAACACACAGTCAAGCCTTGCTACCTGCAATAAGCATGTTCACACTCACTTCAGAATACACCTTTCTATGTCTTCAAGATATGTTTACTTAATGCCATTATTTAAGTTATCTAGTTATCTCTGTTTGAAATCTTGATCGTTGCTCTTCTGGAGTCAGTGAAGGCAAGAAGTCACTATGTCAGCTCTAACGAGTGAGTTAGCTTCAGCTGGCTATGTACCCCTCATGGCATTCAGCAGCAGTCATTTCCACACTGATTAAACAGACCCCTAATAGATTGTTCCCCTTTTCTCTGTTTTTTTTCCTGCTTTTTTTCTGTTGAAACTGTGATACAAAGCATATTATTTATCTGCTACCCAGCGACAGAGGAGTAAAGAGGTTTTATGGAAAGCAGTAGAATCATAGAATCATCAGGTTGGAAGAGACCCATCGGATCAACGAGTCCAACCATTCCTATCAAACACTAAACCATGTCCCTCAGGACCTCGTCTACTCATGCCTTAAACACCTCCAGGGAAGGCAAATCAACCACCTCCCTGGGCAGCCTGTTCCAATGCCTAATGACCCTTTCTGTAAAAAACTTCCTCCTAATCTCTAGCCTAAATTTCCCCTGGCGGAGTTTGAGGCCATTCCCTCTTGTCCTGTCCCCTGTCACTTGGGAGAAGAGGCCAGCTCCCTCCTCTC